>CM026215.1:19239290-19271790 GCA_014839995.1 Xenentodon cancila
TAGTGGAAATTTACATGATAGGATGCAGTGAAATTAGTTTGGACTTGTCAAGGAAGCAAATCGTACAGAAATATGGCTCAAAAGCTGCTCATCTGAACGTATATTGAAGTTAACTGCAGGTGCAGGATGCAGACATGAAACAGGCCTCCTCTTATTTTCTCCTTCTAGCAACTATGGCAGAAGCAAGAATTCTCATAGGTATTAAATGAGGACCCGGAGGAAGGTTGTGGATTGTCTCTGCTCACGCCTGGATCTACCCATCTTACCTTTCTATCCTCTACTGGTACTGTACCTTATCTCGTTGGAGACTTCTTTTTCATAGGTATGCCTGCTCCTCAACTTCCAGTAAAGAAGCACGATGAAGACCAGCAGGATGAAGACGAGGAGAAGAGAACCCACGACGGTGCCAACGATCACTGCGGCTCTGTTTGGAGCTGTAAAATCCACGGGAGAAACAGGATTATTCACTCAGGTGATGGAGAAATGCAAAAGGATCTTATTGTTGTGGGTTTTTCTATTATTTTATTAATAAGTTCTTTTTTTTTTTCATAAAAATGTGGACATTTTACACAGCATACAGCTTATTCTAAACTTTTAAGAGCGCGTAAATGTAAGATTGTGCTTCAGCGGCTTCCTTGAATTACAACCTGCCATGAAACCAGCTTCCAGGGGAGACTCAGGTGGAATAAATGAACTTGTTCAAGTGCATCAATCTGCAAACGTCGACTAACTTGAAGAGCTATTTAAGCTTCTGCCGTAGCGTTAGAGATGCTGGCAGTCAACATGAATACCATGTCGCCCTCGCATGCATTCCCTCTGTGTGGTTCATTTCCATTACACCTACACTCAGTAGTCTGTTTAAGAGGACAAATCTTTGTTATGATAAAGATAATGAAACATTTGTATTCATTGCTGCTTCAGTTGACTGCATTGTTTTTATTCTAAGCAAAGATTGGACTTTTTCAGCATCTGATGGTGGCTAAACAGAAGGCTCCTGCTGGCGCGGTGAGTCAGTGTAAAACTCCCGTCTGTTGGCTGGTTCAGTCATATTCAAGGCAAAGTGTTGAGTTACAGCCCTCACAGAAATAAACACGAGCCCATTGTGCTCGACTGTGTTGGAGGTGTATTATTTTTAGGGGCAATTACCCTTACAATAAAACCGGTCCATGTGGCCAACCAATAACAGAAATTCAACACTTCCAGTTCAAATTCCTCAATGGCCTATGCACGGACCAACAAAGACGGGATGAACTGGCTGAGAAGGCTTTGTTTAA
This sequence comes from Xenentodon cancila, assembly GCA_014839995.1. NCBI lineage: Eukaryota > Metazoa > Chordata > Actinopteri > Beloniformes > Belonidae > Xenentodon > Xenentodon cancila. Next base: position 19,240,565 of record CM026215.1, read on the forward strand.
AATCTTTTTGGAAGTGTGGTACTGTGAAGTACTAATGAGTACCCTTCTGATGTATACAGCGGTTACAGCACTCTCAGCCTGGAGTTTCAGGGATCAGTCCTGCCAGGGAGCAAGGCTTACAGCTACTAAAAGTGAGGACCATAGAGGAGCGGATTTTCAACTTCTAAAAACACCATCTTAAATGACAAACCGCAGAAATGTAACCGTTGCTTCAAGCGATACACACTTCGGAGTGTTTTTCTGTCCACAGTAAAAGAAGTAGCAGTCAGGTATTCCTTGACATTAAACTGAAACTGATATTTGAACACAAAAAGCTCCTTTAGTCTGTGCGTGTGCTGCCTCAAGAGTGTTTCGCGCCCACAGACTAATCAACGTCAGCGGTTTTGTGACATTTCAACGGCCTAAAGATGTGCAATGTTCCAACGTAAGAGAATAAACTGTCAAACATCAGAGAGGAGAACAAAACAAGCAGGATATTGTGAAGCCATCTCATTCTTATTCTGTGATGTCCCGTTAATTATCTTGCAAACCTCTGGCTGTGCTTCTGAACCTCCGGGCTGAAACTCTGGTCTGGAACAGCAGCCAGCACTTAAAATGAAAATGAATCATTCACTGCCCAAAGTCAAAATAAAATCTGAACGCTGAGTCAAGAAGCTTTAGAGTCTACAAATTACATGTCCAGGGCCTTCTCCACAGATCAGGAGGCACAAAGCGGCAAACTCATTTTATGATCTTATGAATGTAGCTACACGAATCTCAACCTCAGACATGAGTTTTGTTGTTGTTTTTGTTTTGGTGACAACAGTCTGGAGCACTGACTGCACTCACCGGTGCTGCTCTCACAGTCAACACATTTATCCCTATGAGACAGAACTGCTATACCTCTGCTTTCCATCTTTTGCCAGAGTTATTCATTTAAACTGTGTTAACCCACTGCGAGAAAAAACAAACAAACGACAAAGCCTTCTGAAACCCGACGGCTGTCTGGAAAACTTCCTAGTGTGGGCAAGATGCAAGGTACAACCTGGACAGGCTCAGTCAGTTTACTGCAGGAACACCAATACACGCTGCACACAGATACGTGTGTTACATAGATAATAATGCTTAACAAAAGTGTGTTTGAAATCTGGGATGCTGGAGTTTCCCGGGAAATAAATCAGTGCTGGCATGGGGAAAACACCAACTCCACTGAGCAGGAGAAAGGCTTCTGCAGGGATTCAAGCTGCGCTGCCTGACTGGCTTCATGTTTATCATAAATAAGTAAAGAGAAATACAGAAAATCCTCAGGTTTTATTTGGCATTTTAAATGATGCCTTAGATGGTGAAGGCTTAAGGGAATTTCTTTTTAAAGTGACTTGTACATCCATATTTCAGCAACTTGCGACATATTAAACAAAGCTGCTCTGATAAAATCACTTCTCTTCTGTCGCTGCCTTATTCTTCTTTCATTTACTTTTTAAACAGAGGCGAGCAATAAAAGGCAGAAGAATCCTTTTGTCTTCGCTCTTGCGTAACTTTCCTGACTCAACAACAGATATGCAGCAGCAAGGATCATGTCACGCGCTGCAGCTCGAACCCTGCACGCACAAGGTGGAGCCATCAAGAGGTCGTGGCGCAGCTACAAAGAGGATGGGACCTTAAATCTGGGTCTCTCGTGATCTCAGGCCCGTGTCGTGCATTGTGTGTGAACATGCGTGTGTTCCCTTACGCTTGTTGGCTTTCAGGTTGATCCTGCAGCGTTCCGCTCCAACAGCATTGTTCACCTCACAAAGGTAGAAACCAGCGAAGCTCAGCGAGTGGTTGCTGATTTTCAGCTCCCCGGTTGCGCTGTCTGAGAGAGCGTGCACATTCAGCTGAGCGAAACATGTTCTACTTTCACTTAGAGCTGCTAAAATTTAAAAAAAAAAAAAAAAAAAAAGTGAAAAAGTGACACGTTTTTGAGGCTCGGTGTGCTTTGTCTTCTTCACGTTTTCAGTGGAAAACATTCAGATTAGTGTATCTTCTATCTTCACGCAGCTTTCTGCCTCTTATGTAAACTTGGATTTTGTGGCGTTCCTGCTGCAAGAGAAAACTGATAAATTCAGTTTACAGCAAACAATGTTGACAACCTCTAAGCAACCGTTTCATGTTATATAAAGACAAAATGAGAAAATGCTATTTATATAAAAAAAAACACAAAAAACACTGCTACAGAAGAAGCCTTTAAATCGCTGTTATTCTTCTGGATTAATCAACAGTAAGCAATAGTCACACGTCACCTTCCTCCCCAGCCCCCTACAGCGATCCAGATACAGTGCATGTGCACACACTTTGATGTGTAGTAACACAATGAAATCAACAGAGGTCAGACTTACTCTGTGTGGCACCAGCAGGCATGGGGTCTGCACTTGTTCTGCTCCATGTGTATTTTAAGGGAGTGGAGCCTTTAACGGACTGGCAGTGAAGAGACAAGGCTTCGCCAACGAGCTGTCCTCCTTCCACCCAGCACTTAGGTGCTGATGGCTTCACTGCAATCATAAAACAAATGGGTAATTTGTGAATTACAATGTCCATTCAATGTCTTCGGGGGGTAAAAACAGCTCTGCAGCCCTAATATGGAGCTGGAGAGACCATCGTAGGTAAATGGTACGTGACGGCTGCATGCATCCATGTTCATGGTTGATAACAATACGTTAGGGTCTGTTCTCTGCCTTGTTTTTTGTTTTTCTGTCCTCCCAGGTTGGGTCCTCCCTTCCTCTGGCAGGTTTTTAACGCTTGTCGTCCGTCTGTTCATCAGAACCGCAGTGTTTGAACCAAGATGTTTCAACCACAACTTCTCACCTTGGCTATGTTCTAGGTCCGAACCCCTGGAGTGCAAGATATCTTAGGAAGAATTCACTGAGGGACCACGTACACCTGTGGACTACGTCGTCAGTCAAAAGGACTCTAACAAAGTAAGTGTCTTAAACTAGTTTTTGTCTCCAGCATTCTCCAAACCTACAGCGAAACAGAACAGTCCGGCCCTAGTCTGGCAGACCAACTAACGGTACAAGAACAACATGAACACATGCTATGTGCTCTCCTACAAAATCAACAGTTAATCTCGATCAGTCAGTGTCGTACGTCTACTAGATCCGCCTGCCGTCGTTCACAGACCACTTCACCTGCCAACCCGTGTGGAGTTCCCTCTCCAGTGGTCGTTGGGTCGCTCACCAGACTGTAAAGTAGTCCTGAGATGTAGTATGGGTCCTTTGTTGGTGGGCTTGTTGCAAAGAAGAACTCTGGCAGGGCAGAAACTCGTTTAAGTAAAAACCTTATTTATTCAACTTACTGCTCCTCCTTTCTGGTAGAATGGGGGAAAAAAAAGGATAGTAATTACCAAAACACACACACAGAGCTGTGAAGCCTCCGTCAGGCCAACACAAACCGCCTGAACATTCACTTTACAGATATTTCACTGCTGAAACTGGCTGGAATACTGAAGCACTTCAGGAAGTTTATTTGAATGGTTTTTGAGAATTGATCGCCCTGCGGTGGACTAGCGACCCCTTGGTGTACCTGGCGTTTTGCCTGTATAGAGACGGGATAGGCTCCATCAGATTCCTGTGATCCTTAACAGGAAAAAGTGGGTAAAGCATAGCATCAGCACAGCTGTTGCATGTTTCTTTTCCTTCCATCCTGGACAGCAGTGCAGGTTGGCATCAGGTGAGTCTTTTTACAGAGGTCAGACGAGACATTTTGTAGACACCCGTCACAAACGACCAGAAGTCAAGGAGCTCCAGGTTTGACAGGTGTGCTGGAGGGCCCCACTGAGCGACGATGCTTGCAAGCGCAAGCTCCACACGATTCAGACGGGAACTGTTTGTTGAAGGCAGCGTTAGAAACTCCCATTTGAAGAAGGAGTCACAAATGATATACATCACTTAAAATAAACTGAGAAACTCTCACGTCACTTCAGACTGCGTTGTCAACCCATCTAGGATTTAATTAAAACTGAGAGTTTATCCGAATGGTCAAATTGGCACTTCATGACATTTCAAGATAAAAATAAATCATGTTATCCGACCTATTAACAAATTCTTTCAAGAAATTTCTCCAGTCAGACAGAATCTTTTTTTTTTCTTCTTAGAAATGTGAAATTCCTGCAAAATGAATATGACATGCCATTTCTTCACAACTGTCCTTTCATTTCTGCTTTGATTTAATTTAAGAACAATAAAAAGCATGTGAATTTCCACATTTAGCGATTACAAAAAAAAAAAAAAAAAAAAGAAAATCAAAAACGGTTCGTGCAGGAGCTTTAGCTGAAATATATCAAATAAGTGGGTTTATTCAGCATTTCACTATGTAAGAGCCATGAAAGGAGCAGGGTGTGAAGAGCCACGTGGGACAGGAGCTCAGTAAGCGGCTCGTGAACGTGCCTGAAAAATCATAATATTAGAGCGTGAGTGACATGCAGCAACTGATATCATATCGAGATGGCGATATGAACGACATATACTTATATGACATATACGAATATGTGACATTAATGTCTGTCTGGGTTGCTGGTAACATACACCCCAGATGATGAATAAACTATACAGAAACTAAAACAGGAATGTATTAGTTCTACTTCTAGACACAGTGGTGACAAATACGTAGTAAAAACAAAAAAACAGCAAATCAGCACCATCAGGAATTATGACGTAATATCTGTACCTAAACACTGTGATCGCAGTGGAACTTTATGATGTAATTTAAAATGTAATTTGCAAACACATTTGTTAAATTATGCAAATCAAATGTTCTGATGAACAGCTTGAATAACAAAGATCGCACGCTTCTGCCTTTTACCGTGAAAACATCTCCAGCTGTAACTGTACACACAGACGAACTCGTCACAATGGAGCATGAACTCGCTGCCTAACTGCTCTCCAACTGTGGACTTGTCAAAAGAGACAGGCATCAACAACGCAGCCAAGCGACAGGTGTTAACCCCGGGGTGCGGCCCAACGCCCAGTCTTACCCATTACCACCAGTGACATCTTGCGGGTGTCCACCCCGGGAGACTTCTTCACTTTACACTGGTAGGTAGCACTTTGAGGAGGTGACAGCTGAGAGATGGAGAGAGATGCATCACCCTTTGAAGGGTCACCTGCGGCAAAGCTGAACCTCTCTGCAAAAGCCTGGTCGCTGTGGTAGTACCTAGTGCCACCGGTGTACGACATAATCTGTTGGAAAAATGAGCAGAAGCAAAGCAGATTTCCACAAATGACTCTGGCACCAAACTAGTGTTAAAATAAAAAGAAAACAAAACCAAAAAATAAAAAATAATAAAAACAGCACAGCTGCTAAGAAACGAGGAATAAACGGGATGTAAATAGACCCCCCTCGGTGAAAGACTGAGAATTATCCCCCAACTTTGGAGCGTTATCAGAACTTTAAAAAAAAAAAACTGTTTTCTTCCAAATCTTTCTAAGCGTATTGTTTTAGTTTTACAACATTCGTACTGTGCGGTTCAGTGTCTGCATCCACATTGGCCTTTTTCCAGTAGCAGCAGGGAGCAAAAAGGGAGAAAAAAAAAAAAAAAAAATAGTTTGCGCTCAGTGTGTACGTCTTGCCAAGCACTGCGAGGCAGACCCGTGAAGCTAGAAACTAGCTGGAGAAGAATGCAATTAGACAAACCAACATTTGTCTTAATTAGGAGAGACCCACTGAGGGAGCTCTGCAGCTTGTCTGAGGTCAGAGACAAAACGCAAAAATGATGACTAAAGGGTGTCTGCCTAGTGTGGATGACTTCTTTTTTCCCCAATGTCTCCTCAATTCACCACTGTCTGTTCACAAATTAACATAACAACTTTTTAAAGGCATAATATTTAGATTTGTGTGCTCGGCGGTTTGGTAAAACAAGCTGATATAAAGTGTCTCGTCCCTGTAATGGTCTGTATTCTTCCCACCCTGCGGTTGCAGGAAAAGGCTGCAGAGAACATGGGGATAATTTCGTGGTAGTTTAAAGGCAGTGTTGCACATTTGTAGTTTTATTTATTGGGGATTTTACGACATGTTGAAATTAGAGCATAGAATAGTGTTATAAATAATTATGATTATTTTGTAATCCCTGCTTACACCCTCCCGCTATATTTAAACTATAATCTGGCAGTTCTTCTCACCATCTGATCCTTCTGTGTGGTGTCTGGACTGACAACGGACCATTCGATGTCAAGCTCTCCAGCATCAGACGGCCCAGGTGCGTAGCTGCAGCCCAAAGTCGCCGTCTCTCCCTCAGCCATCTGGATGGTCCGCAGCCCCGTCGATGTCACCTTCATCCCCTCTGTAAATCTCCCTTCTGACAAAATTCTGGAAGTTAGTCACAGCGACATCTGCAGTTTCTTTTTCAGTGCTTTCAGCTGTTAACGATAAAACACCATTTAATGCTTTACATTGACTGAGCCGCTGCTGGCTGTTTCCATTCACTCAGTTTCATTAGCAGCGAAACTACCAAAGCAGCAGTGGCTGTAAAATAAACGTAAACGGCAGCAGCCAAATGAAGTGCAAAATTAGAGTGAGAGCTGCTTAAGACTAATGTCATCAAGTATTTCTAATATGAATAAGCAGCACGCAGAGATAAAAATAGATGTAGGGTATATAGATGAATGGGTCTCTAAGAAGACAAATTAAATACAATATGCTGGATTTACTAGATAAGACCTTCCACAGTATGTCAATCTCAACAACAGAGACTATTTTATGCAGTTTTGAAAGCTTTTCCTCGTTAATTTGAATCCTTAGTACCACCAGCAAGAAGCTTTTTCTTCTCCAGCTTTGATTGTAGAGATACACTTATTCCCAATGCATTATTTTTATTAACAGAAATGAACTAAAAACATGCATAAAAAAAAGAATTGGAATTGGATTCAAAACTGCCTTTCAGGCATATATGAAATGAAGCAGCAGTTAATACGATGCCGTCAGTGTACAAGGTTTGAGACGTGCTGCTCATTGTGTCAGGAGACACACCCTGGAGGAAAGAAAAACAAAACAAAAACAAAAACGCCAGCTCAGATCCCGAGAACAGCAGGGAGCGACAGTCATCTGGAAACATAATCCCAAAGCCTCTCCGGACTGCCATGGCGACGTGGGGAAGCTCAAACCGCCGAGGCCTGTATATACCTCCCAGCAGATGACTCGCATGAAGCTCGCAATAAATGACATGCAGTTTCAAACCAAAATATAAATCAGCCCGCACGTTTCATGTATGCTCATATACCTGGATCCATGTGCTTGAGTGTCTGTTTCCGTACCTGTGCTCAAGAGCGCTGCAGCGCAAAACACGATGAAGAGAAAACGGGCCGGGCTGAAGGAAGTCCTCACTTCAAAGAAGCCTGGTCTCAGCATCCTGGTCCATAGAGAAATACAACAGTTGGCACAATCTTCACCCATAAGACATGTTTAATACACGGGAATCTACAGATCTGATCCATGCACAAGTAAATGAATGGGTTCATACTGACATTACCTGACTGCCGCCACTGCATCCAAAAAGTGTCCAAGGACTACCGAGGAGACCACAGCGTGTGTCACCCTGCTTCTCAGAGAGCTCCTCCTTCACTTCCTCCTCATTACCATAAAACCCTCGAAGGGGAAGCTGGCTCCACCAGTTTTACCTGTTTACCAGGAGGTGGACTTTAGGTCACCATTCAGCTGGTAATATAACAGCTGAATGGTGGTTGGTAGTTTGAACAACCTTTTAACCTCCAAATGACACTTGAGCTTTATCAGCAAAACAAGTGATGTAACAATATTGTAAAACCAATGAAAAGGTGCCTTATAAAACAAGGATTGTCACACATGAATAACAATGCCAAGTGAAACTCGAGAGGCAGATTTGTTGAGCTCTCAGGTAAAGGACATCTGCAGTGGATAGTGTACATTTGTTTACTATTTATCTATAAAAACACTTTAACAATAAATAAAAACATACAAACATACATGAACAACATATATAAAAGGTATTTCTGAGAACACAAGGAGAATAAGAGCGTTATCTGTACTGTATTTGTGTTAAACTATCAGCACCACTTTGAAAATCTTGCTCCATTAGTCGGAGCAAGTTTTCCTCCTTTCAAACTCCCACTCCTCAAATTTTGAGCAATTAGGGTTCAGTTCTTTGAATGAGTAGTTTAGAGGAGCTACTTGTTCAACAAATTGGACTTTGTTGTAAGAAAGGCTTAAAAAGAAGTTATGCTCTTTCTGTTTTAGAATTAATTAAATGTTCCAGCAGAAGTTTACAGTTAAATGTCAAGTATCATTCTGACAGAAACGTTAGACTGTGTGTGTGGGTGTGTGTGCGTGTGTGTGTCTGTGTGTGTGTGTGTGTGTGTGTGTCTGTGTGTGTGTGTGTGTGTGTGTGTGTGTGTGTGTGTGTGTGTGTGTGTGTGTTGGGGGGGCAACAAAAAAAAGTTGAAAATGTTATTCTTTAACTCTGTGTAAACATGCATATATGCCTCTGCCAGTTGATTATTCATACTGCTTGGCAACAACAATAAAGATTAATTTTGAAAGAATGTGGAGGTTTGCATTGTCTTCTTTCTTATTGCTTTGATTTGAAAATGAAATCCCTCTCTGCCTTTGTTTGTAATTTCCACAATCCTTTTTCTGCTTAGTAGGTTACAAGCTCAAATGTTCGTAACTCCAATGCACTTTTATAAAGGTTATAAAGGTTAATTGATCATACTAAACTGCCCGTAGGTGCATGATTGTCTGTCTTCGTGCGTGGCCCTGCGATGGACTGGCGACCTGTCCGGGGTGGACCCCTGCCTTTCACCTGCTCTGACAGACAGACAGACCCCCGTGACCCTGAGAAGGAGTAAGCGGGTATAGATAATGGATGGATGGACTTAGCTAGGTGCCTTTTCATCGTTAAGACCTGCTGCAAACATGATGCGTAACGAGACGCCAGCTTCTGGCAGCGTTCCTGAGGAGTCTCAGCTCATTCCTCTTGTGCAAAGGCCTCCAGTTTACTGCATGCTGCAACCGCCTTTTTCAAATCCCTCCAGAGATTTTCAGTGGGGTTCAAATCAGACGACTGTGATGACCACTCCAGTATCTCCCGTGCCTTCTTCTGAAACCAAGCCTTGGTGGAGGCCCAGTATGCTTGGGATCATCATCCTGTTGGTAGGGCCAGTGATGCCCAAGTTTCAGTTTCCTCACAGACGGCATGACGTTTTTCCCTAGAGGTTCTTGACACTTGATTCAATCCGTCTTGGACAGTCTGCAGGTTTCCAGTGCCATCGGAAGCAAGGCAGCCCCGGAGCATCACTGAGCCTGCGCCATGCTTTACTATAGGTGTGGCGTTCTTCTCAGCCTATGCGCCCTTCTTTCTCCCAGACATACTGCTGATCCATAAGCTGGAAATGTTCCAGTTTTGTTTCACTGCACCGCAGAACAGAATGAAAACCTTTTTGGTTTATTTATATAGTTTTGAGCAAATTGGAGCTGACTTTTCTTGCGCTTTCAGGTTGTGTACATCTTGGAGTTTGGGCATGGAGCCCTTCAGCGTTTAGTATGTGGAAACTGACACCTCCGTGCCTGCTGCCACCAAGTCTCGCTGCAGGCCTTCTGCAGTCGCTCAGGGACTTTTGAACACCTGCCTCCTCAGGACTCTGGTGGCAGCCGTTGATAGCGTCCTCTTTCTTCCACGTCCAGGTAGTATAGCCACATCCCATCCATCACAGCCATACCCTAAAACGTTAAGCTTGTGAAATATACTTCAAACTCCATCTCTATAGGAACATTTACTGCCTTTACCATCTTTTTGTATCTTTATCCCATTTGTGCATATAAAGAAAAAAAAATCTCGTCTCAGAACCTCCAGGTATTTGAGGTCTTCAATCTCAAGCAAACCTCATTCTGACAAAACTGACTCACTCTAGAAGCCGCTGCCATTTCAACTTTGCAATTTTCTAAATGTATATAATTTCTTCTGTTGTTATTATTTTTTACAAAAATACATCTTAAACTTCCAAGAAGGTATATTTTCCCACTTCAGGCATCACATGCCTATTAATATTACCCTTTCTGTTCAGACCCAGGAGTCATTCTTGTACCACACTGTCATGGACAATAGGTACACAATATGAGTAATAATTTTAAATAATGAAAATAATTATAATCTTAATTAATTATATATATATATATATATATATATATATATATATATATATATATATATATATATATATATATATATATGTGATCTCCTATGTGTACATAGGAGATCAGTCTTTATTATGCAACATCATTGTAACAGCTGCAACAGAAAGACCAGAATAGACACAATAGATCATCAAAAAGAAAACAAATATGCCAACAGAAACATCACATAAAACTTTATTCATAGCTGAATAAAAACCACAAAAAAAATAAATCTGATGTAGTCAAAGGCTTGTTGAGCTTCATGACAGTGACTGCATGACTCTTCCAAACATCACTAACGGAGGCTATGTGTTTGTGAGTTTGGGACTGACTGAGTGAAGTGACTAAGTGAGGCTCAGTGTGGTGGTGAGCGGGTGACTCAGTGAGGGAGTCAGATGAACCACACAGAGTTAAGTAAATAGAAAGTGAAATGATGATCCTATTTCAAAATACACGTCCTTGACCTTTTCCTACTGCAAGCAGATATTTTACCTTTTATATTCAGGCTCTAATTCAATCAGTTCTCAAGTTATAATGAGAAACAGACCACCCAATCACCCCCTTACCACACAATTACAATAAAAATGTGAAGGGTGGTAAACTTCCAACTAAACTGGCTGCCAGTACATTGTGAGGTTATCTAGACATTTTACCATGTATGATATTATTCTGAAATATAAATTTCATTCCAATAATAGTGACATTTTTAAATTAAAAACTCTCTTTCCTAAATCAGTTTTGTCTGTTATGGAGTGGTCAGGTTAAGCACAATAGACCCTGACAAATACATACACATCGAGATGTTATTTACTCGTTTCATGTGTTTTAACATAAGTTTTCCTTTGTCGCGGGTCGGGATCGAACCTGCGACCTTCCAGTTACGACAACTAATTCTACTCATTGATCAGCCGTCCCGAAAAGACCTCACTGATACAGACGCGACCCAGATTTGGTGGTCTGGTTAAACATTTGACTAGTTCGCCCCCACTTGGACTTCGCTCAGTAATAATAATAACAACAACAATTATTGCTGTTGCTGTTGTTACTAGTGCAGTTTTATCACTTTGTCCGCTTCCTCATTGAGGTCGGTTACCTGTGCTCGTCCAGCCCACTTTCAGCCAATCAGGACTTGACCTGAGTGATACGTCACCATTGAGGCGCTACGGCTCCAACCTGTTTGCTTCACTCCGGTTTGTTGGATCTGCACCAGTTTAACGCGACTTACTTGACCTGTAAAATAAACCTGCAAAACACGAGCTGGAACATGACTGCAGACATATGGGACGTTATTATTGTTGGCGCTGGACTGTCTGGACTCAGTGCAGCTCATCTGCTCAGAAAAAAGCACGCCAGCCTGAGAATTCTGATTCTTGAAGGGAAAGGTTAGTAAAACTGACTGGCTGACTGGCTGAGAGCAATCGGAACTGCAGTTCGCAGCGAATCGAAGCGAGAACAGGTTCTGGTTTACTTCTCATATCACGCAGATTGAGTGGGAGGTCGCACTTTGTCCTATGAAATACCAGCAGCCAGTGGCGTAGGTCGCTGGGACTTTGGAGGGCAGTGGGTCGGAAGGTAATCGAGGTCGCTGACAAACCTATTTGTATTATTGCATCTTGCACTATATATGTATGTATATATAGTGCAAAATGTGTGTGTGTGTGTGTGTGTGTGTGTGTGTGTGTGTGTGTCTTGGTTTCACAATACAAGAGGAGATGGATCATATTCAACCATATTATGATAAGTGCACTATTTCAGAGTAGTTGCAATAAATTCACCTCTTGTAGAGCATTTCTGCCGATCAGTAGTGTAAAGATTCACTTTACACTACAGACGTTTGGACACCAGCTTGCTGAATGTGATTTAGGTTTGTTCACAGCTTCCTGTGACCGTGCGAGGGACAAGGATGCAGTACTAACACCCAATCTTGAAGATTAAGAACATCAATACAAATCACACTAACAGCTTAGACGCTCAATTACCCATTGATTAGAGAACCCTGTCAAAGATAATTGGATGTGAAGAAGGTTTTCTGGACGCTACATATTCTCCATAGACCTTGAAGGCTGGGAGAGTACTCGTGAAACATTGCTATTAATTTTGCAAGTTAGAGACTGAATGTATATGGAAAACAGAAGAAATAAAGAAAAAGCAATTTGAAATGTAATATTCATCATCACATTATTATAGCATATAAAAATGCAAAAGCTATATTAGTCATAAATAGGTACTAAGACTTCATTGGGTAATTGGCACGAATATGCAGCACGAGCTTTCTGCACAGACACAGGCGTGCATGACGCAAGGCAGGTGCAGGAGACGGTCAGGGAAAAGTTGAAGATGGGGACATTGAAAACAAAAAAATAATACATAGATCCAGTATCCAGTTGCAGTCGGGGTGTCTGAAGAAGTCGGCAGTGACAGGTAGTTTCTAAACCTATTGCATCACTGCTGCACATGAACTTTCAAGGGTGATTCCAGCTGTGCAAGGATTGACCCCAGGGATGTTGAAAACCCTAAAGGTTGAAAGTGTTTGAGACCTTGCAAACAAGCATGAAACTTGTCCTCTCGTGTCATCTCCCATCTCTTACAGCACTCAAACGCATATCTTGGAGCTCATAACGGAGATGGGCTTAGAAGTCTATCCGCAATTCAATACCGGTAAGAAAGTGCTTCACACGGGTGGACCAAATTCCAAAGTACGTGTCTACAAGACGAGCATTCCTGCCCTGTCCCCACTGGCGCTCCTGGACTTTACCCAGTTCCTGTGGAAGGTGATGCAGCAAGCACACGCATCAGTATTGTGATGGAGCAGGGAAAACACTGATTGCATCAGAGTCACCATTTTTATTGTCTTAGTTCTGATATTCAGGACTTCTTGACTTCAGTACGAATGTTTTCTCCCTGGTCAACAATATTCCCATATTCTGCATCGTTGTGGGCTTCCATACTGATGTTGTCAAGTAAGCTCAGGATGCAAGATATAAAGCTATATTTCAGTCTTATTCAGGTATAGTTTTAATTCACATTGGAGGGTTTTTGAGCATGAAGAGTCCGTTTAAGGTAATGCCACTGCATCTCAGGCGGATGTAAGTTTGGAGTTGGTCTAGGCCACTCCAACACTTTCTTTTTTTTTTTTGGGTGGGCTTTCAAAAGTGGACGTGTTGATGTGCTTAGGATTATTACCTGCTTCATAACCCAAGTGGGCCTGAACTTAAGGTCATTTTTTTTTTCTTTTACTGAAATGCTGTGCTAGTTTTTTACAGTCCACAGAATATTTTTCCAAAAGTCTTCAAGATCATCAAAACGTTCTTTGGTAAAAATGAGGCGGGCCTTTCTGCTCTTCTTGGTCAGTTGCGTTTTTGGCCCTGGAACATTCCCATGGATGCTGTTTTTGCCCCGTCGCTTTCTTATTGTTAAGTCATAAATATGACAACGACAACAACAACAATGTGCTTATATAGCACCTTTCTAGTCCAAGGTCCTTGCAGGGCGCTTTTACAACAACCTCATGGATGAGCAGTACATGCGCTCTTGCTGGGATTTTGGTAGGCCAGCCACTCCTGGGAACATTGTTCCATGTTTTTTCAATTTGTGGATAAAGGCTCTTACTGTGGTTAACTAGAGTCCTAAAGTCTTAGAACCCCTCGTAACCCATTACCCATGGATGGATGTCGGTGACTTTTTTTCTTATCAATTCCTGACTTTCTTTAGGTCAGGGTTGATGTATTGCTTTTTGGGATTTTGAAACCTTCCTCATGTTGTCAGACACGTCTACGTCTGTATTGGTTTTCCAGAGTTACAGTGTCCTTCACCCATGATGTTTTTTAACGGGGTCATCTAAGCGATTGCTGCTTTTCTGCACTGAAATTCCTCTGCATTCCTGGAACTGGTTGTTATGCTTTATAAAATGAGAAATTTGCAGATCCCTGTTTATGCTTTTTTTTGTTTTGGGTTTATTTTAGGGACACTGAGTACAAATGAGCCAGGTTCCACGCAACTGACTGGAGCTACAACCTACAAGGTTGTAGGTGCACGATGTGGCAGCAATCTTGGAACCAGTTTGTAGACACCACAGATCTCACCACGGGAAGAAACTGACTGGTATCAGCACTCCTATAGGACACTGGAGCCTCGGAAGTTATTGAAGCAATAACTCAGGCATGAGGAGTTTGGTGAAACTATACAAAGTGACATTCAGCCAACTCTTAGTCAATGTGAATGTAGGGGTTGTCAGGGGGGAGAAATACGTCCACAGAAGCAGAGTCCTTGGACTTTGGGATGGGCTTGCCCATTACCACAGCTGATTTCACTGAGACACTCTAAAGCTTCCCGGGTGCAGGGCTCCAGGGGCGGATGAAAACTGCTCCGAGCTTCTTACGACTCTGGATGTTGTGGAGCTGTTTTGGTTGATACATCCCAGCAACATTGCGAGGGGTTCGTGAGCAGCCCCCCCGTTGATTGGTAGAGTGGGCTGGGCTCCTTTTCAAGAAGGTGGACCAGCGAGTGTGCTGCAGTCATAGAGGGATTGCATCTCTCATCCTCCATGGTAAAAGCTGCAATGGTGCTGGAGAAGAGTCCAAAAGAAGAGAAACAATACAGGCTCCGTCCCGGCCATGGAAAACTGGACTATTGCTTTTCCCCTCGTTATTGTCGGACGTTCACTCATTCTATTGATCGTTATTGCTATGTCACCTATGGTCATTGTCGGTGGCGACCAAAAACAGTGAGATCAGGGTTGCTGGACTCACCGGTACGTCTAGGTTGCACAGGCCGTGGAACGTGTGGCCGCCACCGTGGAACGTGTGGCCGCCGCCGTGGATCGCCACCATGTGTTACAGACCTGAAATGCACAAATTAGATAATATAGTAGTATAATAGATATATTAATGAATTGCAAAACGCATCGATAATACTTTAAAGTAAACTAAATTAAAACACAAAAATTTATTTTCAAAGAAATAAGATCAGTGTTTTAATGAATTACATCTAGTGAATTTCTGCACAGGCTTTCAAAACAAAACAAGAGGAAAACACATCCAAGCAGTTGTCAAACAGGTTTTTATCTCTTTGTTCATTGTCATTTTTAACATTGTGGGATTTTTGCTTTTTTTCAGTGTTCTTTTCAACGTATACTATTTGTCACAAGGAAGTACCACGACTTGCTCAGTTCTGCATAAATATTTCAAGTAGTTGTGGACAGATGAGGAATGTGGGAGAAATGACTCTGGCAAAAGCGTATTTGGCAGCCTCCAGTTATTCTTACGATGCTGACTTTATCAACGGGATGCTTTTTGGTTCACTCTGGTAAATTACCATGTGTGGGTTTGATGTGATAATTGTACTCTGCACTCAGATTGACAGACTGTGTGGATCAGTGTGTGTCCTGGATCCTTCGAGGACTCGCGACGCTGCGAAACTGGACAGCATGACCCTGCACTCATACACTGAGCAACATGCTTGGACGGCAGGTCAGTTTAAATTTGCTGCCTCTGACCTCTCCTCACCTCCTCTCTCTCTTTCTCTCTCAAGAGGACACTTCGGGTTTCCTCTACTTTGTGCCGTGCACTCGTCTTCAAAAAGAAGGAAAAAAAAGTTTGGAGTCAAACTGTGCTTCTGTAGCATTAGTCGTTACTAAAAAAAAACAAAAAAAAAACAAAAAAAAAAAAAAAAAACCCCACCGCAGACGCGGGGCTGACAAGCTGATGTTCAGCAGGAACAGCGTTTACCGTCTCGGTTTGACATTCATCCACACTTGAACCTGACAGACCTTTTGTAGAGGTACTGCAGCACTGATGTGGATGGATTTCTGGCATTATTAGTTATAATCAGATATTTATGCCATATGAACAGATGTATTGCACTGTCAGGTTTATGGACTTCACATCAGAAGGGACTTTACTTTTGACAAGATGATTACAGATAATTACCATCCCCTCAGGTGGAACAACTGCTGTTTCTTGGTTTGGACAGACCGACTTATGCAGAACGCTGTATATGCAGGGAGATGTGTATGATTAATCTGCGTCTAAGAGTGCTGCATGTATT
This sequence comes from Xenentodon cancila, assembly GCA_014839995.1. Taxonomy (NCBI): domain Eukaryota; kingdom Metazoa; phylum Chordata; class Actinopteri; order Beloniformes; family Belonidae; genus Xenentodon; species Xenentodon cancila. Next base: position 19,256,765 of record CM026215.1, read on the forward strand.
CATCCCTCTGTGGCAGAGCTAAAAGAGCAAATTGGAGTGTGTAGCAGATCTGTCTTCGGCATGGAACCATCCCAGATGTCCTTCTTATTCTTCCTCATGTATGCTGCAGCAGCTGGAGGGCTGCTGGCACTTCTGGAGAGCACTCCAGGTTGTGCTCAGGAGTTCAAAGTAAAGGTATATTGCTCATATCATTCCCCTGATTACATATTGTTGACTCAAGTACTATTTCAAAATTGGAAGTCATCCTGGATTCCTTCCTCACTTCAGTTCAAACTTGGCACACAGGCTGCACATCTCATTCCTCGTCTCAGCAAACACATCCGTCATACATTGATCTGAACCTTTTCAGCACCTGAGGGTCTGCTCTTCTATTGAATTTTCCAACTTTTCTGTCTCCTCCCTGAGCATGAAACTTATTTTTTTTTTTTTAGCCCGATGTGTTTTCCTGCCGTTTCATCTTGGTCTTGTCTCCTTCCCCAGTTGTAGTGTTAAACTGGGCTGAAGGCCAAAGCACAATGAAAGACTGATTGTTTTCAATAAGAAAAAAGCGAAAGGCTTTTGGTTCAAACGTGATTTTTTTTTTTTTTTTTGTAACACAGAGCAGCTTTGGCATGACTGCATTCCAGATATTTATTAGACTGAATCCCTCTTTACAGGGCTGCAACACAAGTGCAGGAAGAGTGTATCAAGTCTTGTGTCTCTAAAGAAGTCAAGATGGAAAAAATCACAGCTTACAATTGCACGACTTTTTTTTTTTCTGGCTTTGCAAACGTTTTAAAGAAACGTGTTTCTTAAAAATTGATATTGCAGTTATTTAATCTTTTAAAGCCTGAAATTATTAAAAGAAAACACATTTTGTTTTATTGAAAAGTTTTCATTTCCCCACAGTCCCAACTTTTATATTAACTATTTTTCTATATATTTGTTTGTATCACATTTGACTCTTGGAATATTTATGGAAGTGTACTGGCTATAGCATTCCCTGTTTTTATTTTTTTTAATTAAATAGGATGGGCAGACACTTTGGAAATTTATGTGGCAAATGTTGTTAGTGTTTGGATGAAGGGAGTTTTAAAGAAAATTTATTATTATTTTACTTTTGCCTTTATAAACCAACACAATGATTTAAAAGCGCATTAACCTTTTAGTTTAGAAAGTTTCATAAAAATATGGCATCTACTATTTAGGAATTAAAACCACTTTACAGGCAGTTTACAGGAGTTCGGAAGTATTTGAAAAATGTGATGTATTGTAATTTCAAATAAAAGCTCAGTTTAACACGTGGATGAAAATCTTTCGGAGTCGACGACTGCCTGAGGACTTTGTGATTTTTGGTTTTGTCTTCAGTAATGGAAAAGGAAGCTCCACTGGGCTGAGATCAGGCAAGCGAATTAATGAATAAATAAATGTGATGAAACAAACTGCCAATACGCTAACACAATCACCTTTATCATGGGTAACATAGACAATGCTTCAACTCAAAAAGGAAATTATGTAACCGGGTAACTAGGAAGTGTTCAGCAAATGTAAGTATTTGTAAACTGGGGGGGGGGGGCATCTGTGTGTTTTAAGCCCAGCTTGTTGTTTCATATCCGACTCTCCACAGGGAGGCACCCAGCAGCTTTCGGAGTGTCTGGCTGAACGCGTCGGGTGGAAGAATGTCCGGCTGGGCTCTGCTGTGACGGCCATATGGCAGGTAGAGTACAGTAACGTCTCACTCAGGGACTGATGAGCCGTGACTCCGAGATAACGGCTTCCTCGCTGGGGAAACGGGCCGTCTCCTGCGGATGCGCTGTCTGTTTCTTCTGAATCTTTCCCTCATCCACTGTTGGACAACCAAAGGATTCTATGTACTCTGTAGTGCAGCACTTGTCATAAATCTATTTATTTATTCTTAAAAATAATAATAATTAAAAAAAAAAAAAATTAAATAGTGGCAGCATGGTGACTTGGCTAGTACTGTTGCCCCGATTCCAAAACGTGGAATAGTCATCCTTCCTTGACATTGAGGATACCAAGCCGTTAAACGTTTCAGTCATTTTGTCCCGTTATTCCAGTAAAACACATCTTGAAGGTTGCAACAGTAAATTTTAAACTGATCACTGATAAACTGTCACAATTATCCGCATGTTCTCTCTTTGGTCAGCTCTGCAGGAAGGCCAGTCCAGCACTCGCACCCTTATCTTCCTTACCCAAGATTTAGACACACAAATGATCAACGCGCAGAATGTAGTTTTATTGCCAAATCTATGGACAACATGTGGCAGCTCTAATATCTTGGTGTGTTTTTTCCACATTGATGCTTCCACCAGAAAAGTGGAAAAATGACCTTTGCCAAAGGTACTGATACAACCTCATGACATCACAGACCTTGTCTTTTAGTTTCGTCACTGATAATATTGATAATAATATACTGGAATGGGAATGTGTTGGAAGCCTGAAATGGTAGAGAAATAATAAAATAAAAGATTTATATTAACAAATTAAATGAATTTAACAAGATTACATATTTTGGTATTATATTGTTTACAAATAAAGTCTAAAGTACGTGCAGTAGTTCTTACATGTGCTTCAAATTCAATTTTCCTAACCTTTCCTATTTTTTTCATTTCAGATATATCATGATTACAGTGAACTTTAGTGTGTCATGTTGGATGTACTGGGTGACAGGCAGGGCACATGCTTGACATTTCTACCCTCTGTCAAGGTGCAAACACGTATTGGGGGACAAAACACATTCACACTGACACCGACGGCTACGGGCAATTTGCTGCTCACTTCCACTTCACGTCCGCTGACGTGTACAGTACATGCAAAAACCCACGCATGGAGGTCCCGGGTGACAAGGCTGTGTGTTTTTCTGCTAGTTGAAAGACATCGGTTCCACAATACATACCCAAAACCAAAATGACATCCCTGCTGAACGCTGGTGTAAAGAGTGCAAGGTCATTATTGTTGTGGAGGAAAAAAATAAACTATAAGGAGCAGAGCTCCTCATCCAACTCAATATGGACATATTTGAATTTGTCCTTTTATATATTGTATATTATTAATCAGATGGCAGGGTTAAAGGTGGAGTGTATTATTGTGAAAATACACACAGAAGATCTGCAGAAATACAGAATAAGGTATTAGAAACATGTCAAAACTTCTAAACATCCTATGGAGCAGCAAGCAAATCCAATTTGACAGACAAAAAACGGCATTAATAAGAGGTAGCCTTGAACTTGGAGAATAAAACTGCTCTTTAGCTGAATATGAATGGAAAAAAAAAATTGCTTTACAGCAGTGGACAAAGAGTGTGTAATAAACCCAGCAAAATGAAATTTTTTATCGTTACAATGCAGCTCATTTGGAAAGAAAGTGAGGAAAGTGTTTCAGTATGTGCACTACTGAGCCACTTGCATTTAAATGAATGAAGCATCAGCTTGTAATCCATTATCCAAAACCAGAGTAATGAAGGGGTTGAACTGAGGAGTCGTATGCAGGACTAATATAATGTCAAGTTCACACTTCCCAATATTCGGGTGCTGGGACAGAATATCTGAGCGAAAAATGACAATTTTCTGTGAACATTAAGGGGGGCTTGTGGTGTGTGTGTGTGTGTGTGTGTGTGTGTGTGTGTGTGTGTGTGTGTGTGTGAGAGCCTGTGTGAGGTATGTCAGGCTTCAGACTAAAAATAGAGACCTGGAAACGTGCGTAATCTTTTGTCTAAGTGATTGTGAGGATGGAGGAGAGAGCAGATGAGAACTGTGCAAGTATGATAGCAGAGTTTTAAGTCAAATCAGTTAAATCGAGTGTGAAATGCCACTGTAGTGCTCACTCCAAACAGCTGATTTCATACTTTCTCCTACCAGACACTCAGAAATAGCATTTATTAAAACACAAATGTAAGAATTTCATTAATGAAAATATGCCATATTGAATAGGTTCAGAAACCAGATTTCTATGCTGTCCTATGTGTGCTTTATGAACACAAACATGTTCCAAGCACTGATGTTTAGATCGGTTACAGTTAATATTCAGTGTACATATTATAATGAAATGTTCATAACATTTAAATTTGCAGGCAGAAATGCACTATGTTGCAGAAAAAAAGCTATAATCCAACAGATACAGCGTAGACGTAGACATGAGCAGTAGCCAATGTGTTTGTGTAAGTTGATTGGAAATACCTGATTTGTCTGACAAAACTGTGCAACTTATAAAATAAAACTAACTCGTGTTTTCACGGTTTGTGCAGGATGCAGAGTGGGCCAGGGTGTCGACGAGCAACGACACGTTCTTATGCAGAGCCGTGATCGTCACATGCCCCCCTCATTTGGCAGGTCAGTTCCACCTCCGAGTCGCTGACGGAAGTTCTCACTGATGCAGGAGGCATCTCTCCCATCAGGCCTGTCAAATGACTGGTGCTCCATGCTGGAAAATCGATGCATTCTTCAATCTTTTTCTTTTTTTTTTCTTTCTTTTGGCTCGGGGCTGCGGTGTGAGTGTGTGTGTGTGTGTGTGTGTGTGTGTGTGTGTGTGTGTGTGTGTGTGTGTGTGTGTGTGTGTGTATATGTGTGTGACATTTTGGCTTAAATGCGTTCAGTCTGAGGTCAGTCCCTTGGCTCAAGGGTTCCTTGGATTGTATTTTAAAACCAGTGTGGGAATTGAGGCGAAACTGTAATTGAGGGCTAACGTGACATTCGCTATGGTTGGCTGTGGGAAGCTGAAAGTGGCAAACACGTCACTGCCAACTTCTCTGCAATCAGGCTACCGAGGAGAGAAAAATGTGGACCCTTGCAGACTTGTTATTTTCTGGCTTTAAATGGAAAGTTTTAACCAATTAACCTAACGTTTAAAGGCAGGGCAGGTTGAACATAAAGCCTTGAAGCCATTAACGGAATACATTACGGCAAATCAAACTGGCTTACTTATAATTATTGACTAGCATGGTATTTCACATCACTCTTGAGTAGACCTGTCTTGACTCTGATTTAGTTTTCACTTAAAGATTAACTGGAATCCTGTTTTACATGTGTTAATCAGCCATGGGCAAAAATGGGGAGATTTTGACTCTTCTCCTTCAGCTTGTGCTTTTCATGCTTTTACGTGGCTTGTGTCATTTATCCAACTGCTGCCTCATGTTTTCTCTCTACTGCAGAAAGGGGAGGCTGTAGTCCAAACCATGTAAATTACATTTATTTATAGTTTTCATGGTGATTTGCCATAAATGACCTTGGGCATGTACAACTTGTTAGGTAAATCTCAATAGATTAGTAGTTGTCCAACACTCCCACTTCAAATTGAGCTGGGCACCTTAGGTTTTAATGTATAGTTTGAGCTAATAGATATTTCATATGTACACTATATGGTCAAAAGTATTCGCCCACCTGCCGGTGGTGGCGGGCTTTACACCACTGCACTGCACTTGGTGATGTATGTCTTGGATGCAGCTGCACGGCCATGGAAACCCATTCCATGAAGCTCTCTGCAACTGTTCTTGAGCTAATCTGAAGGAAACATGAAGTTTGGAGGTCTGTAGTGGTTGACTCTGCAGAAAGTTGGCGACCTCTTCGCATTATGGTCCTCTGCATCCACTGACCCCGCTCCGTTGGTTTACCTGGCCTACCACTTTGTGGTTGAGTTGCTGTTGTTCCCAAACACTTCCATGTTCTTATAATACTTCTGATAGTTGACTGTGGAATATTTAGGAGCGAGGAAATGTCACGACTGGATTTGTTGCACAGAGGACATCCTATCATAGTTTCACGCTGGAATTCACTGAGCTCCCAGTCTTTCACAAATAGTTGTAAAAACAGTCTACATGCCGAGGTGCTTGATGTTATACACCTGTGTCCATGGAAGTGATTGGAACACGTGATTCCGATTATTTGGATGGGTAAGCGAATACCTTTGGCAATATAGTGTAAGCTACAACAACCAGTGAAAGTCTGAAGTATTTTGTGAGGGTATGCCCCATTGCTTCTGTTTATAGTGAGACATTTACAGATGAACTGCTGTACATGAATCAAACCCATATCACAATTCTTAGATGGGGGATCCTTGACTCCTTTTCTTGACTCCTCTCCTCTAGATACAAGGGCATCACTAGAACTGCAGGCAGCGGAGTCAAGGACAGGTGGGGGGAGTGAAGAGGCGAAGTTACGGCTTGTCAAATTTGGCATCGTTGCTGCAAAGCCTTCATTTGGGGCTTTTTCACCAACTCAAAATCAGGGATAGTGCTAGACCAGACCCAGAGCTAGTTCCAAACAGGTTCTACAAAGAACTGGTTTCCTTTTTCACTGGCGGCAGACCACCAGAGAGTCGGGACCCTACATCGTTTATTACTTCATCAAAGCAGAAGTCGGAAATCTATAAAATGAGCACGAAATCTCTCAGAACAACAATGGAAAACAAATTTTAGTCCATGCAGGTGCTGATCCTGTCCTTAAATATCTTGTTTGCAGTCCAAGAGGCAAATTTCCACCACCGACATCCTTCTCTTGTCCTCTTCGCTCCACTGCTGAAGCGTCAGTTTAGATTCAATGATTTACTCTTTGCTGACGTAACAAAACTAAACTCACGGAGGTTGTTTTTGGTTGGTTACAATAATCACCTCCCCCGCCAATGACGTAGCGGGTCCTGCATCTGGCCCAGCAAGGTTTTGGGCGCCGGCGTAGCACCAGTTTCAGCACACGTCTGGCACTGGCACCGAACTAGCACCGGAACCACTTTGGGTCAAAAGACCTCATTAGTAAACCAACATGAATTGATCGATTAAGTGGCACACCTGCATCATCGTTTTGTTGCCTCATCGGCAAGGCTGGTTATGACGCTCCTGACGGTCATCAGGACTTTGATGTGGAAAACTCACTGTTGTTTGAAAAGAGAGCTGTTTCAACAATATGCAAGGTAAAAATAAATAAACCGCAGCGAAACAACAATACAAATGTTATGGCTAATAAACTTAACCCAGCAGCATCACCCTGCTGAGCGTGTCCATCGCCATGAAACTAACAAAGCAATGAAAAAAAAACAAAATGAAAAAAAAAAAATGAAGTTAATTTAGCGCACCGGCATCTGTTATCATTCACTGACTGATTATGTTATATCTCAGGAATTCACTGTCTGTGCCTTTCTGCTCTGTGCTGGCAACAGATCTGTCACTCAAAGCCTCATACTCAGAGCCGTGGACCACAGCCAGGATCCTTAATGAGACAGGTCTGAGAGGACTGTTGAATTATGCAGCACGGATCACGTTAGCTTGTATGCCCCAGTGCAACGCTTTGGCGTTAAATCAGTGAGGCAACGTTGACAAGTGCTCTTGAAAAAGCCAAAGTCAGGGGAATGATTGAGATGTCACCTCTCCCAAAAGAAGTTAGGGGTGTATTAAAGACTGGACTGCTGCTGAAAGTCATTTTTGACGCGTTTCATTCGTCAAAATAGATAAGATACACAGCTGTGACTGACAAGAATCACTACACGGTTAAAAGCCTCTCATGAGAAAATAACAGTGAAAGGTGTTGCTGACTGTATCCAGGCCTCTCTTAGCTCAGGTAGAATGTAAACAAATGAACTCAAGTCATTGTCTTTATGAATGAATGAATGAACGAACGAATGGGTTGCTGGATAAACAAAACTATACCAATAAAAGAGACTTTCTTGACCCATCATCAGATGATCCTGCTGTATTTATTCACCGCAGAACAAATTGTGGGAAGTTCTGTTCGTTTTCTATACATCATATTTGTCCTGTTCTGGGCTTATGGATTTATCTCCCCATACATCCGTGCATCCATCATTTATAATGACTTCTGCCAGTATTTTTTCCCCCATTTACTGCCGCCACTTCTCTCTCTCGCCTCAATGATTTATGAACTGTTTTGTCCCGAGATTGCTGCGCTCGAAAGAGATGTTAGTTTACAATGTTAAATCATCCTGAGAAATAAAAAGAGATCCCAGAGTAGCCTTTCACTGCCTGCACGGGGAGTTTAATGTAATTAGGCATGTTAATTTGGCAGTTTTTTGCTACATGTTTTTCAATCTTTTGTCAGGTGGAAGGTCCTGGGTAGAGCTTGCTGTCTGGATGTGGCATTTGCCTCTGTTTGTGAATGCATCTGTTGTTTAGTGGGCGAAGCTGACACCTTGACATCACTCACAGAAGTTGGTCTGCCTGACTAAAGAGGGTTTTCGTTTGATTGCTTCTGGGCTTGACAATCAGCCAAGTGAGATTTGTCAAATAATCTATTTTTTTTCATGGAGATGAACCCCCCTGTAATGAAAGCGGGCCTGGGCAGCGGTGAGGAAACGACTGCATCTGCCACTCACGCATCAGTCGAGAGCCTTGTTTACACTAGAGGGAAACAGGTGAATGTTGGATTAACATTGATTTGCCAACAAACACTGTGTGAGCCAGAATTCTGGGTCAGAGGATGCTGTGATCTGAATAAATTTAATTGAGTCTAATTTGGCGATTATACATGAAGTGGGAGCTCAAGTGATTGTGAAAATAATTAAAGCACTGTGATTCTTTTCTTGGTAATAATTTTAGCGTTTTCTGTGCATTTGGCATCTCACTGATGAGCAATATAGCAAGTGCTGAGGGGACGATAAATATAGTAAACAGGGTTAAGCAAAGCTTCAGCAACCAATGAAAAAGGTTAATGCAGCCAAAAGAAAGGACCAATCTTATTTTGACCAATACTGTCTTTTAATGTGATCGTAAAAGCATGTAAATCTTGTTCTTTTATGTCTGGTGTTGTCTCCCTGTGGAGCAGGGAAAACACTTCTGTTGCCGAGTCCTTCGCGTTAACCTGTAGGATTTATTTTATCTTCTAATTTCTCCACAGCTTTAACTCTTAAGATTTTCGTCGGTTTGCTTACTTAAACTACTCATTTCAGGTCCTTTCATAATAACTGCATTAGATCAAAATGAGGACTTTGAATTACTCGTTCTAAATGATCTATCAATATTTTTATTTAACCATCACCGGGTGGCGTTGCATGCACATTTATTTTTGGCATCTTGCTTTAGTCATACTTCCTCTCGAGATTCCTTTCCGAGGTAAATTCCTAAATGCTTAGGCTGCGATCATTTAGAGTTCATTGCTCCTTTAACGATAACAAACACTCCTGGCCGAGATGTGGAAACGTGGAAACGCCCCAACTATGATACTGCCACCGCTAGTTTCATATGTGGGAATCATCTGCTGGAAGTCAATGTTCTAGTGTCTCCAAACATATATAATCATTTTTCCAATCCTCTTCTGGCTGTCTTCATGAGCTTCAGCAAACTGCAGATGAGCAGCTGAGTTATTCATGCGCTTCTCCCATGCACATTACTGCTGTTGAGTCTTTTCCTTATGATGGAGTTACTGTATGAATGTGTGTTGTACATCAGCCATTGTGAGAGAAACCTTTAACCCTTTAATGCCTAAAATACAAAATGATATTAAAAAAAAAAACACCCCAGTTTAACTGTAACGTTTGTAATTCATTTTTGTACAATTATGAACACAGTAAGTTTCACAGACTTTAAAAAAAAAAAATGTGTTGATTGTATAAAACAGTTTTTTTTTTTTTTAGTTTGTTTTTGCCTTTTTTTTTTAACGGTTGTTGGTAGTAGACTAGTCTCAGAAATTCATGCATCCAATGTGGACTCGTGTTCCCCAGCGAATGCAAACGTTCGTTGTGGACTAAAAAAACCAGCAAAATAGACCAATTTTTCAAAATTCATCCTTTTTACTTTGTTGTTGCTAGGTAAGGAGTTGTTGCTTGCAAACAAGATTCATCCACCTCGTGTTAAGTGTTTTTCCATAGAGCTTGTTGATTGCGAGCTCACGGAGCTGTTCCCTTTATGTTAGCTTTGCTTGGCGCAGAGACGAATCATCAGCGCGGCACATGCTGCTGACATGAATAGGTTTCAGCAAAAAGTGTCTCATTTTATGTGAAAGGGGCATTATGTTGCTTTCTCACCGAATGCTGATATGCACCGAGATCACCGCTGGGCGCAGCACAGTTGTTGGGGAGCGTAAGAGTGCAGATCAACCCTTGCAGTATTTTCAAAGCATTGTGTAACTGCTGGTTGGCTGGAAGCTTGTTGTTTGTTTTGTTGTTGGCAGCGACATGACATGTCCTGAGCTAGAAAGCAAGGAAAGGGTGCAGCAGCAAGCAAAAGGAGGATGTAGGTATACATGAGATTCTCAGGTCAAAGGAGCAGTTTGGGGAATTCAGCCTCGGATTTCAGCCGTGCAAAAGTCCTGTTTACTCTGTGTCTTTTACAAACGCATCTTCTTCCCAGCAAGCATAGCTGGCGGCACTTATTGCAGACCACAGACCGTGTAAATATTACTGGGCGGATGATCTGTGACATCACCCAGAGGTCTTCTGAAGACCAGTTTTGAAGCCTCTTTTTGCTGTGTGGCCGGCTGGAACATGCCCAGCGTCTGTCAATCACAGTTAACCGTGGCTACCAGCTCCTTAAGCCGGTCCAAACCAGAGAAGTTGCAGAACTCCCGGTGAACATTTGCGGTGGAATATCCCATTTCAGATGTTGTTTCAGTGACGAAATCCTATATTTGAGTGACCCGAGCAGAATATAGGACTTTGTTCATGTTAAAACATTAGTTTCAGTTTCATTTGAAGGAATATTTGCTTATATTTGTGAGGCATCATCATCTAATTGCAGTGAGTTTTTTTACAGCTGCGATGAAAATATAGTAAATTCCAGCTCCCGTCCCAATCAGACAACAGCGTACCGCTTGTGGTACTATATCACACATCAACAGTGATGAAACTACCTCACAGAGCTACAGTAGACATCATGACAGAGGAAATAAGATGCTCAAGAAGGCATTGATGGCTATAGGCAACAACTGAGACATTTACTTTGTGCTGCTTTAATGTTTATGTTAAGCTCAGTCATCATTCTGGATGGATGCCTCGTGTTTACGTGCAGGTATCCCGGTCTTTGTTGCAGTGTGTGACAGTCCGGTAATGTCTTCAAGCTTCAGTGCACAGTGCAAGCCTCTGAAATGAACGGATTTCAGAGCCCGTTGGTTTGGTCAGGGCACTTGTGTTAAAGGGGCAATAGGTGTCCTGCTCCTGGAGTGATCTTTCTCGGTTGAGCCCTCCTGGGGAGCGTGGCAATCAACTTGTTTTTGCTCCATCTTGTACACTGAGTCGCAGCTCTTCAAATCCGATTTTCAACATTTTGTCAGCCTGTTGAGCACCATCAGTGCTTTATCTAAGCCACTCCTCTGTGTGTGCTACAAACCAACTTCACAGCATCCCTGTTCTTGCCTGTTCAAACTCACAGATCTCCCTCTCTCATTTAACATTCCCGGCATTGAGAACTGAGAAACACCCGACTCTTTACTTTATTTACATATAAACTGCTTTATCTAGATTATATAAGTTTTGGCGTGTTGGCTATCTAATATTAGATATGACTTGTTTCACCTATGGGATGTTTAATGTCGTATGTATGTCAAAATATTTTTTTTTTTTAATTAAAATTGCGCATTGACAGTTTCAAGAATACATTTGAGCTTTTGTTTTGATGATTGAAACAGTCTGATCATATGACCTCGTCCCGACTAAATTCGACATTTCTTTATTTAGGCCACATAAGTCTTGTCAAGAAGCCGTCATGGCTTTGAATAGTCAGCGTGAGATGTCTTCTCTGTGTGTGGTTCATCAACTAAATGTACTCGGCTATTCATTTGTAGGGGATGAAAAAGGATTCACTCAAATAGATTTCTAAACTAAGTGCAATTTTTGCCAGAAATGTCATCTTCTTTGAGTCTCTTTGAGAGCAGCAACAAATATCATTTGGTAATGTTGGATGGAGGGTGTTGTGAAAAGAGCAGCGGAGAAGAGTGTTTGCTTCTGCTTCCAATTACAGTAAGTGTCTGTGGCTCTGTAGGTGCTTCAGTAACGCCTGTGTGATGTAGTGCGCCCGTAAACGCAGACCTATGTCTTAACGTTTTGATTACGTGCTTGATGAAGAGTGTTGCTGTTGCTGATGGCCGTGCGGTTTGAGTCTCCGACACCCCGCCCGCCGACCCACCCCTTCAATTCGATGTCATCCATTTTGGCATCGTTATCTCCCCCACCCCTTTTTTTCTAGTTGGCCTAAGCAGTGATGCCAGTCCAGAAAGGTGATTGAAGGGTTCTGGTACCAAATCACTGGCCTTTCAGTTGAACATACTGAAAGATGTCATTACTTTTTTTTCCAGGCTGTGTGGTCCAGTCACACCTTGATGATTTAATCTGTCTGTATATATGCTGGAATATCAAAATTTCTCTAAAATGCTTGTACATCCTGAACTATCAGTGTTCTTTTTTCAATTTGGAGCATATTTATAACAAGCTGGAAATTTTAGTAACTTCTATACATTCTATAGGTTTCTATACATTTGTTGGAATACGTAACCTCCATAGCGCATGTCAGCGTATTGCATATCATCACCTGTCCTAGCCTATAAAAATGCTGCCACTCAAAGCCGCACTAGACATCACAGAAGTCGCAGTATCAACATCAACATCACCCTCATCCCGAAAACATCAACGACACTGCCAAGAACTCTACTGGCAAGGAGTATCCATCCTCATCCTCACCCTCACGTTCTCCCTGTGATAGAGATGATGCAGGTTCCAACGCCTCTCGGGCATCGTCGGTGGCATCGCCGGTGGCATCAGCAGGGCTGCGTTGGTGGCCTCCACCTCCTCTCAGCCAATAGAATTCCAGCATAAGCTGGTCATACATGCCAAACTGCAGCATAGGGGTGCCACATTTGCTCCAGGGATGAGCAGCCCTCGTGTTTAAAAGTCTGCTCACAGATTGAAAACAGCAGCTGGTAAAGAAGACCTAGACACTGGTCCAGCTTGACGAGCTGCAGGGCTTTTCTTTTCTATATATATATATATATATATATATATATATATATATATATATATATATATATAGATATATATATATATATATATATATATATATATATATATATGTATATATATATATATATATATGTATATATATATATATATATATATATATATATATGTATATATATATATATATATATATGTGTATATATATATATATGTGTATATATATATATGTGTATATATATATATGTGTATATATATATATATATATATATATATATATATATATATATATATATATACACATATATATATATATACACATATATATATATATGTGTATGTATATATATATATATGTGTATGTGTATGTATATATATATATATGTGTATATATATGTATATATATATATGTGTATATATATATATATATATATATATATATATATATATATATATGTGTATATATATATATATATACATATATATATATATATATACTGTATATGTATATGTATATATATGTATATGTATACATACCATACCATGATGAGAGACAATGAAACAGATGACATGCCGGCTCAGACGTCGCCCGGCCAAACAAGGTCTGCGTCAGGTGCTGGGGAACCAGAGCACCTTGATGAGAAGTGGGCTACTGGAACAAGGCGGAAATGGGCGAGATGCGACAACAAGGCTCTGCTGGAATGCTACTACTCAAGTAACCCTAGTCAGAGAGGTTACATGCAGAGAATGTGGGCACAATGGTTACTTCGAAACCCACAGTCACAGTTGACAGCTAAACAACTAGTAGCTCAGTGTTCCAACATCCACAAACGGCAACTGCTATCACAACTTGAGATTGACGAATGCAAGGTGAATACCTGCATGGGGGAACCAGGACGCCAGGTCAGAGGGGAGGTTACACAACCTGCCCCTCCAGAGATTGGGTACCAAGCCCCAATAACGCTGAGCGAGGCAGCGAAGGACCTGAAAGATAAGATCATGGCGAGACTAAACACAAGGCAACCCCGGCAGCGATTACCAAGACCAAGTGAAGCACCATCTGAAAGTCTCCTGGACAATGTGAATGCAGCACTGACAGCGATCCCTACCACAACAATCACCGAGACCAATGAGCTGATATACACTTCAGCAGCAGTGATCCTGGAGATGCTTGGCTATAAGAGCAACCATGGGAACCATGAGAAACATGACCCACCATGGAAACGAAGGTTGGAGGTAAAAATCAAGGTGGCACGGAGAGAAGTGAGTCAATTGACAGGGGCCCAGAAAGGTGCAATGAAAAGACCAGTACCCAAGAAGTACAACCAGATACCCATACCTGAAGCACTCGAAACTGCCAAACAAAGGCTCCAAGCCTTGGCTAGCCGCCTGAAGAGATACACTAGAGACAATGAAGCCAGACGAATAAACAGGCTGTTCGCAACTCAACCTGCGAAAGTGTATGCTCAATGGCAGGGTAATAACAACAGAGCAGACCCACCAAGGCTGGAAACTGAGAGGTACTGGAAGAGTATATGGGAGAAGGATGCAGCACATAACAGCAGTGCTCAATGGCTAGTCTCCCTAAGAGAGGAGCACAGCAACCTCCCTGAGCAGAAACCAGTCACCATCACAGTGGCAGACATCCAAGAAAGAGTCTCAGGTATGAAAAACTGGACAGCACCGGGCCCAGACATGATCCAGGCCTACTGGCTAAAGAAACTCACAGCACTCCATGAGCGCCTGGCAGCACAAATGAACCAGCTGCTAAGAGATGGGACTCACCCAGAATGGCTAACCGAAGGGCGAACGATCCTGATCCTGAAGGATCCCACAAAGGGTGCAGCCCCATCTAACTACCGACCAATAACCTGCCTCTCCACAACATGGAAGCTCCTGTCAGGCATCATTGCGACTAAGATAAGCAGGCACATGGAGCAATACATGAGCAAAGCACAGAAGGGCATAGGCAGAGATACCAGAGGAGCCAAACACCAACTCCTGGTTGACAGAACAGTCGCCCAAGACTGCAAGTCCCGAAATACCAACCTGTGCACTGCTTGGATTGATTACAAGAAAGCCTACGACTCGATGCCACACACATGGATCACTGAGTGCTTGGAGATGTACAAGATCAACAGCACTCT